>CM075880.1:5123380-5168380 GCA_038021265.1 Cyprinella venusta | reverse complement strand
ACCTAACGTTTTGTTAACATTATTAAAGTTGTGCTGTTTAAAAGCCAAATCCACTGAGACATTTGTCAGCGTTCGTTTCTTCAAACGACTATTGTTTGCTCAGAATGCTCAGTGTTTTTCCTTCTCCAGATGTAGAGATTAGCTACTGCCATAAAGGAAAAAGTGAAAGGATACTACTATGACTGTTCAGTCTTGGACGAGATGCCTTTAGGTTAAAATAAATCAGCAGTCAGCTAAGACGTACAACTCTAAACGGTGTTATATGCGCATATCTTTTGTTTGGCAACGGGACAGCTTTACACATTTGTTCAGAAAAAGTAGGAATTGAATTCTCAGGACTCTAAAGCTGTCTTACCATATTTGCAATGGTTACAGAAGCCTAGAAAGCCAATGAAGACGTTAATTTACTAACTGCCTGTCTTTCTCTACATTGCCTGAAATAGTTAACGTTACAGTTGTTCAGAGATCTTATACATATCTGTTGACATCTCTAAAGTTAGTAAAATATACGATATCCCTAAATGAAACTTGATTTCTTATTTGAATTTTCTAGAATTCCCACATTAGGCTACTTTATCTAAATCAGACAAATGTCTCATGCCTTATCATGCCATAGATAGGCTAAAATGACCATATTCAAAATAGCCTGTTGATCTTAAGTATGTCATCAGAACAGCTTGTTAATTTTTGGAATTGTGTTTGCGCAAAGTGCTGGGAAGTCATAAAGAAACCAAACCAATCAGTTTTGATGATTCCTCAGGATGAATGTTTTCATGTAGCCCTTGGGTCACAGTTGTGCCAAAAACTCTTGATGATCTGCACTATAAACAGGGGTCTGCTGGAGGAGCATACAAAAGAACAGTTGATGCTGAAAAACCACAGGCCTGAAGTTGTTTTGGATCATCTCGCTCTCTGCTAACTTTTTGGGCAGCCTTTTCATTACCAGTCCGAGAAAGTCCATCCCGAGGTTCCCAATGGAAGTACCGCACTAGAAACTTTGACAAGGGAACTTCTAGAACTCTGGGTTGTCTTGTCCCGAAGCGATAAGATGGGCTCTCAAGCTCTTCAGATATTGCGGCAGGGAGTGTGGGCTTCTCTGACCGGAGGATGGTACGTTGACCCTCATCAGAGTACCTTCTCGAACTGCTTTCATCTCTACCTCTGGATATTCCTCTTGGCCTTCCCCTTTCTTCTGTATATGGTGAGTTCTTGCAATTCTCCAGGTAAAGAATTACAACAGCACTCTGTTCTTGGAAAAAAATTATGTAAACTTAATAATACTTATGTAATCCAAGAGCTTGAATTATTTCAGTGTCACTGATGTTGAGAAACTTTCCTTACATGGTGATCTCAAGCTTTACTGTTGAAAGATTTTTCTGAAACTTTGTCAAGATGCATGATATTTCTGCTTCAGGGATATTTTCTATGGAATGTCTTTTCTAAGTGGTTACAATGAAGCAGAACCAAGATAACATCCAACTTAAAAAAGAAAAGTTATGTAAATGTTCACTTTTAGTTGTTTTTTAACTTTATGTTTGTGAGTAAATTCTGCTTTGCACTACAACGTTAAGCAGCACAACTGTTTTCAACACTGATAATAATGATAAATGTTTCTTGATCACCAAATCACCATATTAGAATGATTTCTGAATGAGCGTAATGGTCATAGTGATCAATTTGACACTGGAGGTGTCTCCAGTTTCTGCATGCTGAAAATTCAGCTTTTTCATCACTAAAAAAACCAAACATTTTAAAATATATTAAAATGAGTTATTTTGAATTGTACTAATATTGTATTTTTAATCAAACGAATTATGCCCTGATGAGCATAAGAACATTTTTTTTCTATGGAGACCCCAAGTCATAGCAGTATTTTAAAGTTCTTTCAAGGCAACAGTCTGTTTAAAAGCCTTTCAGAACGTTAGTACCTTACAAGCACAATCAATATTAATAATCAGATATACAAGGAGGAATCATTACATCAGTCTTCAGGAAGACATTCCTTTGCGTCCATTTTCTCACTGGCAACCGGTTGATGATAATGCAGAAACATGACATGTTAAGACATCGCTAGTGTTACTTTTCTCATGTGAACTTCCATCTTGCTTCTCTTGTAACATTCTTAAGTTGACCGTTAAACGTATTTCATTGAAGATGTTAATGTTATCGGATAATGATTTTACTGTTTGTCAATTTCATCTAATTTTATATATTTTTTATATAGTTCTGTATATTTGTCATGTCATTTTTAATGTTTATTCATTTATCTATATCTTTACACTGTTCTTCTTGCCATGAAAATACTTATATGCTGATATAGCATAAATGAATACATTTACTATTACTTGTACTACTGGTCAAAAGTTTTAGATTGTTAGTTTTTAAAAGAAGTCTCTTCTGCTCACCAAGGCTGCATTTATTTGATTTTTTTAGTACTATTGTGAAATATTATGACAATTTAAAATGACTGTTTTCCATAATATATTTTAAAATGTAATTTATTCCTCTGAAAGCTGAATTTTCAGCATCTTTAGTCTTCAGTGTCACATGATCCTTCAGAAATCATTCTAATACTTATTATTTTCAATGTTGAAAACAGTTGTGTAAAATTTTGTTTTACAATTCTTTGATGAATAGAAAGTTCAAACAGCATTTATTTAAAATATAATATTTTCTATCATGATAAATGTTTTGATTAACTTATCCTTGATGAATAAAAATATTGATTTCTTTTTATTTCTTTCCCCCAAAAATAAGTGACCCCTAACATTTTAAGGGTAGTGTTTAAAGCTTTCTGTTTCAGACAAATGCTGTTCTTTTGAACTTTCTATTCTTCAAATAATCCTGAAATAATGTAAAAAACTGTTTTCAACATTGATAATAATCATAAATGTTATTTGAGCATCAAATCATCTTATTAGAATGATTTCTGAAGCATCATGTGACTCTAAAGATTGGAGTAATGAAGCTGAAAATTCAGCTTTGATCACAGGAATAAATTACACTTGACTATGTATTCACATAGAAAACAGCTGTTTTAAATTGTAGTAATATTTAACAATATGACTGACTGTTTTTGTTTTCATTTTAGTCAAATAAATGGAACGTTGGTGAGCAGCAGAGACTTCTTTCAAAAGCATTAAAAATCTTAACAATCTACAACTTTTGACCGGTAGCGTGTGTTGTAGCCTATTTGGCCTTCTTAAGATGCAGTGAGTGAAACGAATTTGAAATTGGTGCAACCACATTGATGAGATTATTCCCACATTCTTTCTTTCAGGCCCTTCCTGCCAGTTTAGTGGTGGCTGGTGTGTACTGCGCTGTGATAGCGGCCTTCTTCACGGCCATAAAAGCAGTGAATTTCCGACTACATGCCATGTTTGACTTGGGTGAGATTGTGGAGAAGAGGCAGGCCTCATTCGCCACTGACCCCCATAGAGTGGAAGAAGGAGAGGAAGGCTCTGGCGCTCACGATGGAAGCCAACACAGGTACAGTTTTCATACATTACTACATTCTTTTTCGTTTTCACTTATCTATTGCTCAATTCAGCGAGTAGGCAGAATTAGATTGTAGAGCATTACTAGCATCATGCCACTGGGATTGGTTAACATCTGTTGATGGTGTCGAGCAGTCCCAGTCAGTTTTGGCTCATGTCGGCATGCCTGTGTCTACAGGGACAGTGGTGTCGGTGTGGAAATGGCTGTGTTCCGAAAGGTGAACTCCACCCCTCCTGTACGCTGCAGTTCCCAGCATTCGCTGTTTGGATTGAATCAGGTGTCGGTGAGGATATTGTTAATGCCAAATGTCACATGTCCTTGAGTATTATTCTCCTTAACTCGTTGGAATTTCCTCTAACTCGTTTTCTTTTCTTTTGCTCAGGAGTTTTTACCACATCTTGAAGACCTTGGAGGCCCAAAGGGTACATTGTTATTGTTATTGTTGCTTTTTTAAAAAATATATTACACCAAAAAGTTAACATGAACTGGTATGCTTTTTTTCAGTTCTTCTCTGATTTTTATCATTTTTAAAATTTCAGATATTAAGGAGCTCATGCGGGAGCAGGGCACTAATAATGTGATCGTAACCTCTGCACATAGAGACATCCTTCGACACAACTCTCAGGACAACACTAGTAAGAACTGTCCCTTTACTGCTTCACTACATTAGTGTTGCATTGGACAGTTCCCTAGACCAGTGTTTCCCAACTTTTTTGTTTGTGCTGTAGCACAGTTTGATAAGTAAAAAAATCACACTGCACACCTCTGTGTAAATATATAACAATATTTAACAAACATGCATTGCTTTAAATGGCAAATCAGATCTAGATATTATATTAAAAGTAGTTGGCTTGTGCTTTAAGGTTCTTGCACACTGAGTGTCCGTATTAAGCAGTTTGAATGGATGACCAATAGCATATATTTTATAAAACAAAAATAAAATCTAGAGAATGCAAGGTTTCGGACTGATAGCGATGACATAATCTTAATTTGTAGCATTTCTTTTTTTTATTTGATAATTTTCCACCGGCACACCTGACATGGCACACTAGTGTACTGGCGCACAGTGGTTGGGAAACACTGCCCTAGACTTCCAATCCAAAGAGCTACAGTGGCAACCCACATTTTTAGCATCCTTGGTTCAAAAAAAGTCAAATTCGCTTATCTATTTTTTTGTAAATGCCCGTTTAGGATCTTGCTGTGAATGTTTGAACATGTATGTTTAAAAAAAGAAAAAGAAAATTTGGACCCGTTTAATCAAAGTGATCAAAACTTAGGTGTCATTTATTTGCCCACCTGGTAATATCAATCAACAACTGATGGCTAGAACACCATACTAGAGGTTTTTTTATATAAATGTACATCAAAATGCAGAAGAAAAGATCTGTCACTACTTCCGCTTCATCACAACTTCTAAACCAGCCTACTATGAGATGAACCATAACATTATAAACTTTAATTTGAAGCCAAAAAGTTTACAGTCATTCATTATATGTATTAAATAATTTGTTTCATGTTTATTGCAAAATAGTACAAGATATTAAAATTGTATAAATTAAGTTAACAGAATAAATTGATAGCTTAAAACCATTGGATATGTTTAAGATTGTTACCTGTATCAAGTTATGTGTACCTCTAAACATCGTAACTGGAAGCTTTTTGTCGTTGCAGGTGTGGCGCCATCTTCTCTGGCTGTGGATTACAGAGGCCTAATTGGTGTGAGTGATGTAATGTCTGGAGGGTTTAGTAGCCTGCACCCTGCAAACTGTCCTTCCATCCCACCGTCCCCCTCCAGCCAAGAAGATGGAGATGAGAAGGACCAGGTGGAGAATGGGGGTGTGGAGCAGCTATCTCAGCAGAGCCCTGATGGGGAGGGTCTAGGAGGCTACTCCCCCCTTGGGCCTTCAGCTGATTCTGAGAGCCTGGGAGATGCCCCTCTTAGTCCTCTTATCAAGAGCAGCTTGAGCGAGGAACTAAGCGAGAACTTGTTGGGTTTGGGCCTTGACCCTGTCACTTTTGCCCCTGGTGCTGAGCAGCCAGGCAGCCGCACTGGAGTGGCCCTGACTGCTGGCTCCACTGACAGCTGCTTTAGTGGAGGTGGAGCAGCCACAGATAGAGAGACTCTCAGTACGGTCAGCAGCTACCGCAGCGAGAAAACAGACTCGACGCAGCTTGAGAGTCCCTCGCTGGGCCAGACGAATAAACCCGTCTCTAACGCTGCTTCCACAGCTTTGCCTCAGGGTAAAGGCCCCTATCCGCAGCCTGGAGATGTGCTGCAGGGTGGCAGCGACACGGATGACCTGTCAGACAGCGTGCTGCTACGCTCACCCTCCAAAGAGCTCTCCTCTGGGCAGGGCCTGGACAGAACTCTGGTGGAGGGGGAAGACCTTCCCCCTTTGCTTTCAGACATTGCACAGCCCTCCTTGCAGGACTCGTCGCCGTCTAGCAGCGGGCGTTCTGAGACCTGTGATCTTGACAGTGGCATCCCTATACCCCCCCTTCCTCCTCCACGCCAGGCCAGCTCTGTACCGTCAGGGTTGGCACTGGGCTTGGTCTGCTCAGAGCCTGCTCTCCCGGTCTCTGCCCCGTCCTACCTCCTAGCAGAGCCACCATCTCTGCAAGCTCAGCAGCAGGTGGTGCGACCTAAAGATCTGAAGCTGCTACGTGCCGGGGGCAGTGTGGGTCACCGCCCCGGTCGCAGGAAAGCTCCACGCAAACGAGGTGCTCCTGGCAGTAGCAGTTTCGACTGTGGCTCCTATCGACGGCACCAAAACCGCGGCCAACACAGAGACTACATCCCCGTACGCAGTCGGCTGGGTGCCAAAGCCTACAGCGAGAGCTTGTTCGAGGACTCCAGCGACGAAGACGATGGCAGCGATATGAGTGCAGGTTCTAGCCTTGGATCTCAACGTCGCTTCAGCTCTGATGACGAAGACGATGATGAAGATGATGATGATTCGAGCTCCTCTACCTCCTGCTACTCCCCCGATATGGCGAATGCTTCCCAGCCTGGCCCCAGTCAGTTACCTAGCCCTGGAGAGGGAGAGGAGCCTGATGCAGTTGGTCCCTCCCATTCTCGCAGTGCTCAGCGCTCAGCCAGCACAGCCAGTGCCAAGACTCATGCCAGAGTGCTCAGCATGGATGGGGCTGGTGGAGGTTCCAACAACACAGGGACCCTTGCATCTACTATGCTACCTTTACCCCCTTCTTCCAATCCTGCCCCACGTCCACTCACCATCTCTAAATCAGACCTGGAGGCTCGGACGATGCACTCAGAGGCTTTCTCCAGGATACATCATAGGATAGACTCACTTGGGGGCTCCTGGGCTGGGAACCAGACGGGTTGGAGGGCAGGAGAGCTACTGGAAGAGGGAGCAGTAGGAGGAGGTGAGGAGCAAACAGATTCATTCTCAGCACTTCTTGCATTTCATGTGCAAAAATAATTAGATTTAGGATTTTATTGTGGTATGTTGCTCTTTATTTTTTTGGTCATGGTGTGTGAGACCATACCACATTATGTTCACCCAATATTTAGGCTGGAAAAACCATCAGATTTTTTTTACAAATATATATATATATATATATATATATATATATATATATATATATATATACATAATTTTATTTCTTTTAATGTATTATTTACATTTTCCTTTTTCCGTAATGATTTTTATGTACTTTTAATTGATTAACTGAATAACTTTTTTTGATCATGGTTTATAAAACCCACATTAAATTCACCCTCATTAGGCTGATTTTTTTTTTTAAATATATAAATTAGCACTTTTCCTTTTTAATATGTTATGATTTCTGTTGTAGTTATTATTAAATTTATTTTCTTTGCCCTTTAAACTTTTTGCCACTGTAGCCTCAGAGGAGGGAAGTAAACGTGACTCTGTGAGCAGTGTGAAGAGGACACAGGCCATTCGCAGGCGACATAATGCTGGTAGTAACCCCACCCCACCCCCTTCCGCCATGGGCTCTCCTCCCAGCTTACAGGACCTCCAGAGAGTGCGCACCTCCTCTCACTCCCGCACACGGACGCTCCCCTCCGCCCTGCACTTCGCCGCCTCATCTCTGCTGCTGCTGCCCCGCAGCGGCGTTCACGAGGCATCCACCTTTGACGACACCTCAGAGGGAGCTGTGCACTACTTTTTTGATGAGAGCGGTAAAGAATATAATTTGTGATTCATTGACTTGTAACACTAATTTAATTCTGGTTTAGTTGTTTCTTCAATTGGAATGATTTAATTTCAGGAGTAAAGAGGTCGTATACTTTTGGGCCTGCTGGTGGAGGATATGAGGACCCAGTCCAGTAAGTCTTAACTTTTACCGCTGGATAATATTCAGAAGTCTCCTAGTGTTTGACACATTTTCATTTGCTCAGGGAGCGTGAGCGACAGTCACAGTCCTCGAGTTTTACCTCCACTGATGTCCAGGAGGTGGCGCCGGTGCTGTCCATGCTGCAGCCCAGACCGGTGGTTCTCCAGGGTATGCAGGTTCGTAGGCTGCCAATGGATATGCCAGAGGTGAGACTTAACGCTTTAACGTCATCAAAATGCATGTTCCATTTCACAATCCTGCTGATTGTGTTGATGTTTTTTTCTGTTTGTAGTTCGACCTAGATCACGAGTCCCCTCACGAATCCCAGGAGAACACACTGATGATTGAGGAAAAGGCCAAGCCTAAACAGTATTACCGATTCTGGGTGCTGCCGGGGAAATGGTTAAGAGTTCGTTACGACAGGCTTGCATTGTTGGCCTTACTGGACAGGAATCGACGAGTCGGCGAGAATGTGTTTGCGGTGGTGTTGGCCTGCTTGGTGGCATTCCTTGGCTTCCTGCTGCTTCTCCAGGGCTTCTTTAGGGACATCTGGGTTTTCCAGTTCTGCCTAGTCATTGCCAGCTGTCAGTACTCCTTGCTAAAGGTCAGTGTGAGAGTTAGCAATTTAAAAATGGTCTTTTTTTTGTCATCGGTTGTTTGTCAAAAGATAGTAATGTGTCCAGTGTTAATCCATTTCAGAGTGTACAGCCTGATGCTGCATCTCCAATGCATGTGAGTAAATGGCTGTTTTTCAGTTTTCTCTTTTCTTAGGCTAGTCTTTGACTGTGAAATCTATCTCATTTGATGTGGTCTTTATTGCAGGGCCATAACTGGATCATCGTGTACAGCCGACCGGTGTATTTCTGCCTGTGTTGTATGCTCATCTGGCTGTTTGACTTGGTTGGCAATTTGGACAGTATGCTGCCTTTCACCCTCTATGGGGTCACCTTCTTCTCTGCCCACTTTCTGCTCTGTGCTAGAGACATGCTCATAGGTCTGCTCACTATCATTCAAAACCAGTTCTGTTAAGCCTCTGTTTATTGAGTTGTGCATAATATACTAATGTAATTATTCATATGTTTTCTTCGGCAGTATTCACCCTCTCGTTTCCCGTCATCTTCCTGTTTGGGCTTCTACCTCAGGTCAACACATTCCTAATGTGTTTGTTGGAGCAGGTGGACATGCACATTTTTGGTGGAACTGGTGAGGCCTTCATTATTCATTACTAATGCTATAGCGGTGACGCTTAACATTAGTAATACATACGAATGTCAGTTGTTAGCTCAGGTCATGTCCATTAGATATTATACAGATTAAGAGATTATTTTAATATATTAATAAATGTTGAAATTAATATTATCTGAGAAGGTAATACATGCTTTAGAAGTATTTTTCACGATTAGGTAATTGTTATGTGTTATATATATATATATATATAAATGTCTGTTTATGTTTTATAAATAATTCCTTTTCCACATCATTTTTAATTGTTTTGTATTGTTATTTGTTTATATATCTGTACTGTGTTGTCTCTATGGACCTTTGTGTCTTGAATAAAAGTTGATTGATTGATTGACTGTTAGTAATGTTAACAAATGGAACCCTACAGTACAGTGTTTCTTTAGCTATGCTGTTCCTGTTCAACTGGTTTGATACAGGTTTGATTCTCAGGGAGCAGGCATACTAATATAAATATATGTATATATATATGTGTGTGTTGTTATTGCACCGTAAGTATGAGATTGTGTCATTTGTGTGTGTATTGTGTTTCAGCCACCACAAGCCCCCTGTCTTCAGTCTACAGTCTGTTGCGCAGTATATTGGTGGCAGCTCTGGTTTATGGATTTTGCCTTGGTGCCATCAATGTAAGTGAGATGCTGTTTGTCTCTTTTACAACCAACTGTGTTTATCAGTGCTTCCTTTACTCATTTTATTTATTGTGTGTGTATAGGCTCCGTGGGGAGAAGCTCATGTCCCGGTGCTCTTTTCTGTGTTCTGTGGCCTCCTCCTGGCCTTGTCCTATCATCTGAGCAGGCAGAGCAGTGACCCAACCATCCTCTGGTCAGCCTTACCACACATGCAATTGACCTCCCCAATAATCTCACTTCCCCAACAGCTCTGTGATTGACATCTAACATGTTTTTCCTCACTGTTCACTGGGCAGGTCTCTGGTCCGCTCCAAGTTCTTCCCAGAGCTGGAGAGCCGGACACCAGAAGAGCCACCATTAGAGATTAAAGACCCTCTTCCAGAAAAATTACGTGACTCTGTGGTAAAAGCTCTCCCCACCTCCATTTATCTTTTGCTTAACAAGTGTTCTAATGGTTTTTAAATGGCTCCCCTCTCTTACTCTGCAGAAAGAGACTCTTCATTCTGACCTGGTCATGTGCCCTCTTATGGCCATTATCACTTTCGCCATTAGTGCCAGCACTGTCTTTATTGCTCTACAGGTTAGTAGGCTATCCAGAATGTGATTTTGAGTATCTTAATGGTTTCATTGTGAGTACTTGCTAAACCTAGTTCTAATCCAAGGACTGAACATCATTTCTAGTCTTGTAAACAATTTTTCTAAATCATTGCGCTTTTAATTAGCATTTTTTGCACTACTTTTTAGCCTGCCCTCAGTTTCGTCCTGTACATCTTGGCTGGGGTAGTGGGGTTTTTCACACACTACCTCCTGCCTCAGCTCCGCAAACAGCTGCCCTGGTTCTGCTTAGCCCAACCTGTGCTGCGATCTCGAGAATACAGCCAGTTTGAGGTCCGAGGTGAGTAGTCAAACCAACACGCACACATTAATGCCTGAAAATCTGAACAAGTTTGATGGACTGATCTCTCTCTCTCTCTCTGTCAGATGCTGCTCAGCTCATGTGGTTTGAGAAGCTGTATGCTTGGCTGCAGTGTGTGGAGAAGTATTTCATCTACCCGGCTGTAGTGCTCAACTCCCTCACCACTGAAGCTCATACTGTCAGCCAAAACCCTGACAAACCTGGAGCCTAGTAAGAACAAGATCATCCAGAATCCTTAAGATTACTCTGACTTATAGTGTCGAGTGAAGCTTAACACTAGCTGATATTACACTGTTGTTTTGGAAGTTTTTGTATCCCAGGTTTTCAATGTGGTCTCAGACTTGCACAGTGACATGGTGTCCTTTTTCTGTTTATTTAGTGGCCGTGCTCTCTTCATCTCGGTGGCTGGGATGAAGCTGCTTCGTTCATCCTTCTGTGTCCCGTCTCAGCAGTATGTCACTCTGTGCTTCACCGCCCTCTTCTTCCAATTCGACTACCCGCGCTTTTCACAGACCTTCCTCCTCGACTACTACTGCATGTCCATCCTCTTCAGCAAGGTCTGAGCATACAGTCACATCTCTCTGAGATTTAAAGGGGCCAAATTCAACACTTTTATAACATTTATATTCTGTCCCTCAAGTCCACTTATAATGTTATACAAGGGATCGAATTATCACAATCTAGTTCTTACATCACCAGTTCCACCTTTTCTATGTACACTACCATTCAAAAGTTTGTGGTTGGTCAGATTTTTTTGTGTTTTTGAAAGTCTCTAATGCTCACCAAGGCAGCGTTTTATTTGATTATATGCACCTTATTTATAAAATTGAGATATTAAAATGTAAAAGAACTCTTTTGTTTTAATATATTTTAAAATGTAATTTACTCTCCTGATGGCAAAGCTGAATTTTCAGCTTCATTACTCCAATCTTCAGTGTCATGTGTCCTTCAGAAATCATTTAAATGTTGATTTTGTGATTTTATTCTGCAGAGGTGGTCTTTCATCGCACTGTTATAATTTGACAAAATCCAAAACGAGTTATTTTGAGTTCTGAAACTGTACAAAAGGCCACTATTATGGTTATATTCAAGTTTTGCCATATAATAGTGGCCTTTTGTACAGAAACATCCAGGATATTTTTATAGTATAATAATCTCTAATGACAAAAAATCAAGGAAAATTTTATTTCTCAATTTATTACCCCTTTAATATTTTTGTGGAAAATGCATTTAATAGAAGGTTCAAAATAACAGCATTTCTTTGAAATAGAAATCTTTTGTATCAATATACTTTTCTTTACTGTCACTTTTGATCAGTTTAATGTGTCTGACCCCAAACTTTTAACAGTAGTGTATATAGATTGTTGAAGCATTTCATGTGTGTGGATGTTTTTTTGTTGTTGTTCTATAAACATCAAGATTAAAAATTTAGATTTTTCGATGTATAATAAGGAAAGTGTTTATATGGTCATTGAACTGGCTACCATTTCTTTTAAAGTTTTCACCATTGTTTAACACTTTTTATTTTCACTAGTTAATTCTGGTTTAATTATTGCAGAATAATAAAAATCAATTAGATATTCCCTATGAAGATTCTATTTGAGTGACATTTTTAAACATTTCTATGTACTGTATTAATTTTGCTGGAGTGTGGGGTTTTAAAGCAGAATCTCAAGACTGATGTTGCTGTCATCTCTCCTGTGTGTGAGCAGATGTGGGATCTGCTGTTTAAGCTGCGTTTTGTGCTGACCTACATTGCACCTTGGCAGATCACATGGGGTTCTGCTTTCCATGCCTTCGCTCAGCCATTTGCTGTTCCCCGTATCCTTTACCAGCATTACTCTCACACAGACCTGAATTCTGATCTCACAACTTTACCCTGGTGTTAAATTAACATGTACCCAGTGGGAGCGCTGCCATTTCCTATAGCACAACTGTACCATTGGTTTTGTTCTGTGCCACATTTCACATGTTCCTCGTCAGCTGGTTTAGGTAGTTTGCACACTTTTCCAAATGCTTTGTCCATAACTGAGTTTGAGTTTGTTTGTCCCCACATCTTTCACGTTCAGTATGTTTACAATGTCTTGCTATACAGTTGTTTTTTGAAAATGTCCCTTAACATTGATTTGTTCTCAGATTCTGCCATGCTGTTTGTGCAAGCTGTGTTTTCAGCTCTCTTTTCCACTCCTCTCAACCCTGTGCTAGGCAGTGCTGTTTTTGTTACTTCCTACACTCGACCTGTGAAGTTCTGGGAGAGAGACTATAAGTAAGCCTTCAGAAATCTCATGCAAATGTCAGCTGTGTTGTTTGTTTTGCTAATTCAGACCCTTTAATTAAAAAAAGTTTAAAGATGCGACTTGAACCCTTAAATATTATTTTGTCCGTCAGCACCAAACGGGTGGATCACTCTAACACACGTCTGGCCACACAGCTGGACCGCAACCCTGGTATGTGTTACTGTATCTGATTAATACAGACCTTTCATTTATGTATTTTCCTTTTAATCTGTCCCCTAATTCTCCCTTTATCACTTGTTTGAATAGGTGCTGATGACAACAACTTGAACTCTATCTTCTATGAGCATCTGACACGCTCTTTGCAGCACTCGCTTTGTGGGGACCTTCTGCTGGGCCGTTGGGGAAACTACAGCACAGGAGACTGCTTCATCCTCGCCTCCGACTACCTCAATGCTCTCGTACACATCATTGAGATCGGCAACGGCCTTGTCACTTTCCAGCTCAGAGGCTTGGAGTTCAGGGGTGAGCCATGACTTTGTAAATGATTACATAAACCCCCCCACACAAACCTTTTAGTCAACAGATCTTAAAAGAACCATATTTTGTCTTGGCGTGTAGAACAATCTTAAAGACCATTTTAAGACCCTTTTTCTGCTATAAAGAACCTGTTTTGGAATCGAATTGTTGGGTGCGATATAAGGTTTCTGATACTGAACTGCAGTGTATTTTCCTCTCTTCATTTTCTCTCTTCTTGAATGACTGGTTTCAGGAACGTATTGCCAGCAGAGGGAGGTGGAGGCGATCACTGAAGGGGTGGAGGAAGATGAAGGCTGTTGCTGCTGTGAGCCAGGTCATCTCCCCCACATGCTCTCCTTCAATGCGGCCTTTGGTCAGCGCTGGCTGGCCTGGGAAGTGGCTGCCACCAAATATGTGCTGGAGGGCTACAGCATTAGTGACAACAACGCAGCCTCCATGCTTCAAGTGTTCGACCTGCGCAAGATTCTCATCACATATTACGTCAAGGTCAGTTCCTATCAAGCGAATGACCCAAATAAAACCACCTTGTAATCACACTAGTTGACTTATCCATAGACACCTTGTTTTGGGTTCAGGAAGTGACGTTTTTACGGCTTGATAAATATAAGCTTCAACGCCACAAAGCATCATGTCCTCGTCTCCTTATTAGGAACCGAAATGGATAAATATTTAGTCTGCTGTTTAAAACAAAGAAAAAATCAATGACAGGATGATGTTTATTATGGAAACTCTGTGTATTCATGCAGTTTGTGCATGTTAAGAGATCAAATCTGATTTGATTTACCTTTCATGTAAACACTGTTTGGATTCAGAATGATTTCATTCTGGTGGAAAGTAAATGGGCCCATGTAAACGTAGCTACTGAGATACAGAGCAGTGATCCAAGTCTCTCCACCACAGAGTATCATCTACTATGTGAGCCGCTCACCCAAACTGGAGGAGTGGTTGGCCAACGAGGCGGTGCAGGAAGCGTTGCGGCCCTGCCTCAGCCCTTCCTATGTGGATAGTGACCCCACCTTCAACCTGAACATAGATGAAGACTATGACCACCGTGCTTCCGGCATCACTCCCTTTTCCTTCTGTCTGGTGTACCTGGAGTGGATCAAATACTGCAACAGCCGCAGAGAAACGGTATTTTAAAGACAGCTTTGCTGTTTCCAGTTGCTGACTTGTGGTCTGGTTAAATGGGATTTAAAGATGTAACCCTTTTGTTGTGTTTCTGTTACAGCCAGTTGAGAGTGAAAAAGATTCCCCTCTGGTTACGCTCTGCTTTGGGTTATGTATTCTGGGCCGTCGAGCTTTGGGCACTGCCTCCCACAGCATGTCAGCCAGGTAAGTGTTCAAACCGATTACAGTGCACGTTGTTGCTGGTCTTGGCAGCAATTATCTTGTCAAAAAAGTTATTTTATTTTCATTATGTCTCTATACCTCATATTGCTAGTTGGTTCATAGTCACTGCTCATTTGCATAAAGTAAAACATTTATCAGCCTTTTGCATTTGCTTGGCACACCAACTTTATATCGCTACTTTTCATGTTGCTGTCAATAACAAAGTCTTGTTGACCATTTTTGTAAACATGGTTTTCTTGCAATGAGATTTTTATCAGTGGAATTTTGTTGACGTAACCGCACCGATTCTCTTTCTTGTACATTCAGTTTGGAGCCTTTTCTCTATGGCCTTCACGCCCTGTTCAAGGGTGACTTTCGCATCACCTCTCCCAGAGACGAGTGGGTTTTTGCAGACATGGACCTGCTGAACAGGGTGGTAGCTCCAGGTGTACGGATGTCCCTCAAACTGCATCAGGTACAGCTGAGGCATTCAATTATCCTCACTGATATCACATTTTATTCAGGTTTCTGGGGTAACTCAGTCATATTTTCATAGCCTGTACTAAAATAGACTTTTGGTGAGTTACAGTTCACATCACATGCTGTATAGACCTTATTCAGAGCAGCGCCATGACAGGTTTGAGAGTGAGGCTGTGAGGGATAGACTTACCGTGTTTCCAATGGCATCCGCTGTAAAAAAACTGAATAAAGCTCAAATTACTGACGATTTTTTCACAGCTTACATTGTCGGGAGTTTTTTGTCAACTGAAATTTCTTGGAAAGATATTTTTTCCAGTGTTTCATAAACAGAACAATCTGAAAACACGTTAAATAACAGTACAGCCCATTGAAGAGATGTATGTCTATCCCTCACAGCCTCACTTTCATTCTCATTAAAAATCAAAGATGGCGCTGCCGTGAATAAGGCGTATAAAGTAAAAGTAGTCATTTAAAGGGCCCCTTTTTTTTTCTTCCACAGGATCACTTCACCTCTCCTGATGAGTATGAGGACCCAGTGGTGCTGTACGATGCTATAACAGCTAATGAAGAGAAGATGCTGATCTCTCATGAGGGTGACCCTGTTTGGCGCAGCGCTATCCTGGCCAACATGCCTTCTCTGCTTGCTCTCCGCCACGTCATGGATGACGGCAGTGACGAGTACAAGATCATCATGCTGAACAAACGCTTCCTCAGCTTCAGAGTCATCAAGGTGCTTTGCAGCAGAAGCCTGTTTATTAACATGTATACATGTATTTTATCATGACATTGCTGTAATTATTCTTTCACTGGTGCTTCTTTCAGGTGAACCGGGAGTGTGTGCGTGGATTGTGGGCCGGACAGCAGCAGGAGCTGGTCTTCCTGCGGAACCGGAATCCTGAACGCGGAAGCATCCAGAATGCCAAGCAAGCCTTGAGGAACATGATTAACTCGTCCTGTGATCAGCCCATTGGATACCCCATTTACGTCTCCCCGCTCACCACATCCTACGCTGGGGCCCATGTCCAGCTGCGCTCGGTCTGGGGAGGCCCCATCAGCCCCCACAACATTTACACCTGGTTCATCAGCAGCTGGGACAGGTCGGGCGTCGAGAACAAGCATGCACTCTGTCGTGTTACATCACATTTTAGGTGTCTAGTGTCGTTTATGTATATTCTCTCTGCTCTCTTCAGGCTTCAGAAGGGCTGTGGTGCCGGATGTAACAGTGGAGGGAACATTGAGGATTCGGACTGTGGTGGGGGCTCTACCTCTATCAGTAACAACCCTGCAGCTCATCCCCCACAGAGCACAACATCCAGCATCCCTCAGCCTCATCCCACTACTTTACAGCCCTTGATGGGTACGACACCTGCTTCTCAGTTAATGTATCACTGTCCACCTCCAATTAAGAGTTCAATGATGTGTGCAAGTTTAGTCTTACTCTTCCCTACCTTTCTCAAGGGACTGACAACCCCGTTGGACCTTCCTGGCCGCTACATCCCCAGCCCCTCCCACTTGCCCTGCTCAGCCAATCAGAGGGCAGAATGGATGCCGGCCTGGTTAGCTCCTTGCAACGCACCTCTTCCATCCATGGGCTTTTGGGGCAACACCTGTCCAGCTCCCAGCTGTCTTTCAGTGGTTCAGTGGCCCTTCCACCTGTAGACCGATTCTGCCCCAGTAGCCTGCAGGACAATCTATGTCACAGGGTGTCTCAGAGGGGCCTAAGCCTGGGTCAGGGCAGCGGGCTGCACTACGAGGCCCTGTATAACAAATGGAGTCTGCCAGGGAGGAAAGGATTCAATGGACCTGCTGTTATGGAAGGGGATGGTTCAGCATCACAGAGCATACGCACACAGGTAAAGACTAGCGGTGCCCGGATCGCATCGGAGGAGATTAAGCTTTTTTTTTATTGGCTTTATTTGGCAAATGTCCTGCAGTAGGTGGTGGTATATACCCCCCTTACGTAGGTTTGCCAACTACCATTAAAAGGAAAAGTAGAAGCTCAAATCTCGAGTTTGAAAAATAGCATTCACATCAGCCAAACAAACTAATTTCTGATGTCAAACCCAGGTGCGGACCAAAAATGCTAGTGTGAAAGCACCCTAAATATCAGTCAGTTGACTTTTTTTTTTTTTTTTAATGACCTGTTGTAAAATGATATGGTGCAAGACCCTACAAATGAATTAATAGCATTTTGAAAAAAAATAAATAAATTCAAATTACTCTTATTCAGCAAGGACACATTTAATTGATCACCAGTGACCGTAAAGATCTTACAAAACTACAAAATCAGAGAGTGCTACACCGGTGTCTTCACGTAGCCACTGGTGCTCATTCGATAAACTGGTAAAGGTAGACATCAATACTCCAAGGCACTCATGTGTTGAAGTAAAAATCCTTTAATTAACTGGGATAAATCAATTAAAAACAGTTAAAAGTGTAGATCTATGCGTTTCAGCTAGACGGCTGTAGTTGAAACATATAGATCTACACTTTTAATTTGACAATAATAAAAGTATCATTGCTTCTGTACTAAATCTGTTATCAAATAAATGCATCCTTGGTGTACATAAGGGACTTTTTTTCAAATGTTTTCTGACCTGAAGCTTTTAGTGTGTACACATAAAAATTAACTCATTTAATTTTTTACTCTTCGCAGCCTTCGCAGCCTCCCCTTCCTGTCCTGCCCATTGATGTCAGCCCAACACTGGATCCAGTGGGCACAGTTGTACCCTCTGAGACCACGCCCCTTACATCATCAGACCCGCCCAGTGCACGGGAGGAATCTACAGAACTGCCTTTACTTGAGCACCTCCGCTGAGCCTTCACTGCACGACAAGTACAGCTTGGATCAGACTAGCCCATGGTCATCCTCACCATCCAGAGAGCAAGAGAGCTGGGAGGAATTAACACATCTTTTGTCAGTTTTTCATATATTAGGATGTTTCTCGCTAGTATACTTAAACACATCACCAGATACGCACACTAGAAGAGTGCAGCGTAAGTAATGAACTCTGGACTGAGCTCTCCTAAGCTTCTTTGGCTACTGTTTTGGCCTCCAGGCTCATAAGCCAAAAAAGTGGACAGTCAGTGCAATGTTAAGGGATTTTTTTTTCCTTCTTAAAAAGGAGGTTCAGGTCATTTAATCAAAGCAAATCTGTGACCTGTACCACCAGCAGTAACAAAAAGGGAACTCCTGTAGCAGCCTTAAACCTTCTAAAGCTTTTGTTTTTGTCCTCAAGCACCCAGTCCATTGCTCAACATCCACAACCCCTCTGCGTCAGCTGTATTGTACAGGATTTTTCTTTTAATCTGCCTCCGATCAAAGCCCAGAGCTTTCCACCAAATCAGCCACTGTCCTGTCAGCGATTTTGAATGCCCTCTCACAGAGTTATCATTTCATAGCGAACACATTCCAGAAAAGACATTTGATCACGTCGTTAACCCATCAGACAGCCCCACGCTCTTAAATGACACAACCACGACCATTCTTCAGCGAGCTTCAGGGATAAGACTTGAATACACACACATGTACTCGCTCTCATACGCACTTCCCTACGTAGTTTACAGCCAGCTCAGGTGAGGATGGAAGGGCCTGAGTTTTGGGGGTGAAGTGTAGGACAACTGGGACAGGATAGAAGTCATCAGACTGGTTGTCTGTCTTTTTCCCGATCCCCTTTCTTTTATTTCTTTACACATCCCACAGGACATCAGACTACCTTCTTAATTCCTAAACTGCTGCCTACCAAATGGGCTCTGGTGATGTAGTGGGCCAGAGCACGTGAGGGCTTCATGGCCTCCCGTCAGGCTTTTTCTGCTACTGCAAGCGCCTCCCTCTCTGCAATACTACTGCAAATGCACCACCCCCTCTACTACTAATAGAACTAACTACTGCTTTGACTTCTAAACTCCAGCGTTTTAGTTGGAAGAACTTGATGGGGGAATAAATACAATAAAGATTTACCGATTCTAAAGACAAAGATTTATTTGATTGCTGATCTCAAGTGAAGATGGATGAAGTGGCTGTTTTTTTTTTATCGATTGTGCTGATGATACTAACTGGACATGAGTGAACTGTAAGCTTTCCCCCCATTCTTGAATCCACCTGATTGTGATTTGCAAATTCCCCATCTGTGTGTAATACAACTGGAAATGTAGATGTCATCATATATCTGCTGTTGGGCGAACCAAGCTCAGACCGCCTGCTTTGGAAAGCAGAGCACTCACTGCCTCTACAATAACAAACATATCAAATGCTCGCAGTCAAACAATACACCATTGACATCAGCCTGGAATAGCTGCGGCACGTCGATGTAAAGGAGCTTGGAATATCCCGTGAGCTGTTCAAAGTGGTTTTCAGATTCAGAAAGCCGGTTCAATGCTTCTTCACCATGTATAATTTCCTAGCTTAAAATGATTGACACGGCTGAGCTGTGCTTTGCGTTGTAGGAAATGGTTTGAGAGTCAGCATGTGGGGGCCGCCATGAGAAAATGGTGCCTTACGATTTGACTGGGTTTCAGGTGGAAGAGAAGGATTTTTGCCGGAGATTTCCTCCGAGAAATGCGGTTTCATGCAAAATAGCAATCGAAGTGTTTCTCTACTGAGCGGCCCTTCATTTTACAACGCTGACGCATTCGAAACAGACGATTCGGTCGGATCAATATCAAGTTTTGACGTGATTTTAGTCTCTAGCTTCGTTTAGTGCCAGTAGAGGCAGTTTGCACCGATTTGATCATGCTCACGTTTTCATACTCACTTAAACCACCGATTGTTAATGGGTTTATAACACTGAAAGTATATTGAGTCTCTGCCCATCACAGACCATATCACACGTTGTTCGAACACTAAGCATGAAGCCTAGTCACGCTCTCTAGGTCATTTCAAGTCTGCCTAGCAAACTCGGCTCGTTCACAGCCTCTTGTGGTAAACTTTAATATCTATAGAGCGTCTGGTTCAAGGCCGATCAAACCTCTTTCTCTCTTTCCATCAGGACCATTACTCTCATCTTTAGGGTAACTTTTCCAAAGCAACAGGGATTACTTCTCTTACTGGGAGAAAGCACAAGTTACTGGATAGTCTTGGGTGTCAGTGATTTAAAAGGGATCTAACCAATCTCTGCCATACATGTACAGCATGTTTTGTATATAAATATATTTAAAAATATATATAAATCTATTTTATTATTATTGGATTTCTGGTTATTTTTCAATGGAGGACACTACTTTGAGTCTTAGGAGAGTCGCGCTTCAGTGTATCTTTGCTTGCAGAGGGGTCCGACTCCCTCTCTCTCGACATAGATTCATGAAGTCTGGGGAATTGAATCAGTTAATACTTCTTTTGCACAACTATTGTAAAATAGTATACCATCCTGTAAATGTTTTTTTTTTTTAGTTACATTGGGGGTTGTTTTATTTAAAAACTGTTATTCAATATTCAAAGTTATGTACAGTTTTTTATGTGATTTTTTTTTTCTTTTTCTCCTCCTATTTAAATTAAAGCTTTTTTGTGTTATTGATTTTTGTCTTTTTGTCTTGTTATTGTTTTTTGCATTTTGTTCATGTTTTTGGTCCCACAACCCGTGGGACCGACGTTTAAGGGCGTTTAAGGGGGCCCTAAAAAGTCGTATATTGACGAATGGTCAAAAGACGTCCCAAAACGTCAGTTATATGACGAATTGGGATGAGACCGGGTTGGCCACCACAAGAATAAAGTACATTTTAAAATGTATTAAAATAGAAATAGTTATTTTATTTAATTGTAATTGTATCTCAAGGAATCATTGGAGATGATTAGCTCAGAACAAAGTGCATGTATCTGCATTTTTATTGTTTAAATTGGAGGTTTAATTCCAAAAGAAAATGCAATAGTTACAATAAACCATTGTCTGAAAATAATGTCCCTCTACAGAGAATATACACCTCTACCAGAGGACCAAACTCAAAACTCACAGGGATTTGTAGTGCCTTGATTGTCTTGAGACTCCACAGTTTAAAACCAGCAGTATTGTGGGTTAAATGCAAATTAAGATCTATTTCATAACATCTGTGGCATGCTGTTGATTCCCACATGAAAACAAAGCAACTCGTTTACGGTAGTCTTTAGGACTAAAGACTACTGCGATCATAAAGCAATTAAGCACTTTTTATCTGGTGAAGTATGATCTCTCTTTTGCTTTTGTCTGACAGAAGCTTTACATTGATATTGGTGCAGAGATTATCCAGCTGTGACTTCCTGTCCTTGTCTCAGACAAAGGAGCGCTTAATGAGAGAGGGTGTGTATTTGATTTCGTTATAGCACTCGTCGTCCTCATGGCTGATCCTCCGTTTGCTCTCCTGTGCCGAACGGTGGAGCCACAGCACCAGCACCATCAGAGCCAGCAACAGCAGGGCCATAGAGAGACTCAACATCACCCCCTGCAGGATGCCTGGGGAATTATCTGGAGCTGTAGGGTCACGAAAAAAAGTCGTTGTGTCATTTTGTTCCAAACCTGTTTTCTTCCACAGAACACAAAACAAGTTTTGAAGGCTGAGGATGCAAAGGCACCATAAAGGAATCATTAAAAGTACTGAAAGACTTACGTGTGTACACAGACAGGTTAATGTAGCAGTGCTGAGTTCCCAGCGGGTTGGTCACTGAGCAGCGGTAAAGGCCCGAGGTTTGCGCAGACACATTGGTAATGTGCACAGAACCCGTCATGTCATCTGCAACACATAAGGGTGTGAAACTGTTTCTGCATGTCTGATGCTTTCCAAAAACCTGTATAAGAAATGTTTTACCATCCATGTTCACTGGCAGTGTAGTCTTATCAGGTTCTAGCTTCTCCCAGATCACCTGTGGAGTGGGAAAGCCCTCCACCACCCCACAGGACAGTCTCACATTGCCCCCAGCATCTGTGTCTCCTTCCCAAAGACACACAGGGAGTGATGGGGGTGCTGCACACACACAAAGAAAGTTACAATACCTGGGGCCAGTAGCATAAACATAGCCATTATGTTAAGACTTGCAGTTAGTTAGGGGTAATCAGTCTTACTATTCGGTATCAAATTAGACCAACGTACATTTTTATGTAACCAACTTTAAAAAGTTATGGTCGCCTTGCTCTGTTCTGTGACGCACGTTTGTGGCTCCTGTTCGAACTTGTTCATCAAAATGAATGAATCTTTTTTCGTTCGTTGAATGAACCAAATGACTCGGAAAAAGATTTGTTCATTTTGATGAACGAGTTCGAACAGGCGAGTCACAAATATGCGTCACAGAACAGAGCAAGATGAGCATTTGAGCTTATGAAACTTAAACTTTGTTATTTATTTATTAAATGGTCAACCGTTTCGCTTGATAAGACCCTTATTTATCGTCTGGTGTCGTTTAAAGCCCTTTGAACAGTTTACAGTTTGTCCTGAAAGTGTCTTTTGGTCCTTGAACCGTTTGGTTCCCATTTAAGTGCATTATATGGAGAAAAATGCTGGAATGTTTTCATCAAAAACCTTAATTTGTTTTCGACTGAAGAAAGAAAGACATTGACATCTTGAATGACATGGGGGTGAGTAAATTATCAGCAAAAGTTTTTTAAAAGTGTATTACTCCTTTAAGTGCATGAAGTTTTTCATGTTTTTAGGTTCGGTACAGAAATTAAATAATCAAACGTAAAGTAACACTGCATAAGTTCACAAGTTCAAGGCTGCGATGCAAGACAATGAATCTAGGTCAAATTCCAAACGCCGTTGTTGCACCCAAGGGCACTTCGGGAAGGGGATGCTAAGCGTCATCCTGTTGACTTTTTTATAGACTAACAAATAATTTAATTATTGATAAGATTAAAATAAGCAACTAAAATTAGATTAAAATAAATCAATAAATATTATATATATATATATATATATATATATATATATATATATATATATATATATATATATATATATACATTTTTTTAAATGTTTGTTGGTAATATATTACTATACATTACTTTAGATTAAATATATACAAATGTTGATTAATATAAATCAAATTTGATTACAATTAAATAAATAAACCAATAATACTTTTAATGGTATGGGAAGGAATGCATTATAATGTAACTTAATAGAAACCAATTTTATATTTATGTTAATTTTTCAGTATATAAATTGCGTAGATAGATAGATGACATGTGATGTGTGATACCTAAAACAGTGAGGCTGAGCTCTCCTATTCCAGGGTCTCCTGTCTCAGGTGGGTTGCTGACCACACAGCGATAGACTCCAGCGTCAGACACCCACGTGGAATTCAAGATGATGTCTGCGCTCCAAGGCATGCCAGCAAAGCCCACCCTGCCCATGAATGAAGGGCTTTCAATCACCTGCCCTTGATCATACACGATTACCTGCACAAGAAATATGTCAGTCCTTATAGATCTTAGTAGTAGCTAGCAACAGATTTCATGTTTGAAAGGAATGAAAACAAGTACAACAGGGCACAGGGCAGTGAGTCCACGAACCCACTATTTTTATGATGACATAAATGCTACGTGGGATCTCAATATCTCAGCTCTGGAAGGGTCTAGACTCTAGAGCCTCCATTTTTGCACTCAGGTCTAAGTCTCATGGCCCTCTATCAGAATCCAGACTTTTGAGAAGATTGGGGAAACTTCATTTTTCGCCCAAAAAAAAAAAAAATGTAAGGGGTAACACTGTCGTTTTTTTTCTGGTCAAAACTTTGAGTTTCGATATCTCAGCTCTGGAAGGGTCTAGAGCCTCCATTTTTGCACTCAGGTTTAAGTCTCATGGCCCTCTATAAGAATCCAGAGTTTTGAGAAGATTGGGGAAACTTCATTTTTCGCCCCCAAAAAAAACGTAAGGGGTAACACTGTCGTTTTTTTTTCTGGTCAAAACTTTGAGTTTCGATATCTCAGCTCTGGAAGGGTCTAGAGCCTCCATTTTTGCACTCAGGTCTAAGTCTCATGGCCCTCTACCAGAATCCAAAGTTTCAAGAAGATCGGAGGGGGGTCAAAATTTCGGCCAAAAAAAAAAAACGACAGTGTTACCCCTTATGTTTTTTTTTTGGGTCGAAATTTTGACTTTCGATATCTCGGCTCTGGAAGGGTCTAGAGACTCAATTTTTGCGCGCTTGTCGAAGTCTCGTGGCCCTCTGTCAGAATCCAGAGTTTCAAGAAGATCGGAGGGGGTCAAAATTTCGGCCAAAAAAAAAAACGACAGTGTTACCCCTTATGTTTTTTTTTTCGGGTCGAAATTTTGACCTTCGATATCTCGGCTCTGGAATGGTCTAGAGCCTCCATTTTTGCACGCTGGTCGAAGTCTCGTGGCCCTCTGTCAGAATCTAGAGTTTCAAGAAAATCGGAGAAGTCAAAATTTCGGCCCCAAAAAAAAATGACAGTGTTACCCCTTATGTTTTTTTTTTTCGGGTCGAAATTTTGACTTTCGATATCTCGGCTCTGGAATGGTCTAGAGCCTCCATTTTTGCGCGCTGGTCGAAGTCTTGTGGCCCTCTGTCAGAATCCAGAGTTTCAAGAAGATCGGAGGGGGTCAAAATTTCGGCCCAAAAAAAAAAAAACCACAGTGTTACCGCTTATGTTTTTTTTTTTTTTGGGTCGAAATTTTGACCTTCGATATCTTGGCTCTGGAAGGGTCTAGAGCCTCCATTTTTGAGCGCTGGTCGAAGTCTCGTGGCCCTCTGTCAGAATACAAAGTTTCAAGAAGATCGGAGGGGGTCAAAATTTCAGCCAAAAAAAAAAAAACGACAGTGTTACCCCTTATGTTTTTTTTTTTGGGTCGAAATTTTGACTTTCGATATCTCGGCTCTGGAAGGGTCTAGAGCCTCCGAGTCTCGTGGCCCTCTGTCAGAATCAAGAGTTTCAAGAAGATCGGAGGGGGTCAAAATTTCGGCCAAAAAAAAAAAACAAAAAACGACAGTGTTACCCCTTATGTTTTTTTCGGGTCAAAATTTTGACCTTCGATATCTCGGCTCTGGAAGGGTCTAGAACCTCCGTTTTTGCGCGCTGGTCGAAGTCTCGTGGCCCTCTGTCAGAATCCAGAGTTTCAAGAAGATCGGAGGGGGTCAATATTTTGACCAAAAACGACAGTGTTACCCCTTATGTTTTTTTTTCAGGTCAAAACTTTGACGTCCGATATCTCGGCTCTGGAAGGGTCTAGAGCCTCCATTTTTGCGCGCTGGTCGAAGTCTCGTGGCCCTCTGTCAGAATCCAGAGTTTCAAGAAGATCGGAGGGGGTCAATATTTTGGCCAAAAACGACAGTGTTACCCCTTATGTTTTTTTTTCAGGTCAAAACTTTGACGTCCGATATCTCGGCTCTGGAAGGGTCTAGAGCCTCCATTTTTGCGCGCTGGTCGAAGTCTCGTGGCCCTCTGTCAGAATCCAGAGTTTCAAGAAGATCGGAGGGGGTCAAAATTTCGGCCAAAAACGACAGTGTTACCCCTTATGTTTTTTTTTTCAGGTCAAAACTTTGACGTCCGATATCTCGGCTCTGGAAGGGTCTAGAGCCTCCATTTTTGCGCGCTGGTCGAAGTCTCGTGGCCCTCTGTCAGAATCCAGAGTTTCAAGAAGATCGGAGGGGGTCAAAATTTCGGCCAAAAACGTCAGTGTTACCCCTTATGTTTTTTTTTCAGGTCAAAACTTTGACGTCCGATATCTCGGCTCTTGAAGGGTCTAGAGCCTCCATTTTTGCGCGCTGGTCGAAGTCTCGTGGCCCTCTGTCAGAATCCAGAGTTTCAAGAAGATCGGAGGGGGTCAAAATTTTGGCCAAAAACGACAGTGTTACCCCTTATGTTTTTTTTTTCAGGTCAAAACTTTGACGTCCGATATCTCGGCTCTGGAAGGGTCTAGAGCCTCCATTTTTGCGCGCTGGTCGAAGTCTCGTGGCCCTCTGTCAGAATCCAGAGTTTCAAGAAGATCGGAGGGGGTCAAAATTTCGGCCAAAAACGACAGTGTTACCCCTTATGTTTTTTTTTCAGGTCAAAACTTTGACGTCCGATATCTCGGCTCTTGAAGGGTCTAGAGCCTCCATTTTTGCGCGCTGGTCGAAGTCTCGTGGCCCTCTGTCAGAATCCAGAGTTTCAAGAAGATCGGAGGGGGTCAAAATTTTGGCCAAAAACGACAGTGTTACCCCTTATGTTTTTTTTTTCAGGTCAAAACTTTGACGTCCGATATCTCGGCTCTGGAAGGGTCTAGAGCCTCCATTTTTGCACGCTGGTCGAAGTCTCGTGGCCCTCTGTCAGAATCCAGAGTTTCAAGAAGATCGGAGGGGGTCAATATTTTGGCCAAAAACGACAGTGTTACCCCTTATGTTTTTTTTTCAGGTCAAAACTTTGACGTCCGATATCTCGGCTCTGGAAGGGTCTAGAGCCTCCATTTTTGCGCGCTGGTCGAAGTCTCGTGGCCCTCTGTCAGAATCCAGAGTTTCAAGAAGATCGGAGGGGGTCAATATTTTGAGCAAAAACGACAGTGTTACCCCTTATGTTTTTTTTCAGGTCAAAACTTTGACGTCCGATATCTCGGCTCTGGAAGGGTCTAGAGCCTCCATTTTTGCGCGCTGGTCGAAGTCTCGTGGCCCTCTGTCAGAATCCAGAGTTTCAAGAAGATCGGAGGGGGTCAAAATTTTGGCCAAAAACGACAGTGTTACCCCTTATGTTTTTTTTTCAGGTCAAAACTTTGACGTCCGATATCTCGGCTCTGGAAGGGTCTAGAGCCTCCATTTTTGCGCGCTGGTCGAAGTCTCGTGGCCCTCTGTCAGAATCCAGAGTTTCAAGAAGATCGGAGGGGGTCAAAATTTCGGCCAAAAACGACAGTGTTACCCCTTATGTTTTTTTTTTCAGGTCAAAACTTTGACGTCCGATATCTCGGCTCTGGAAGGGTCTAGAGCCTCCATTTTTGCGCGCTGGTCGAAGTCTCGTGGCCCTCTGTCAGAATCCAGAGTTTCAAGAAGATCGGAGGGGGTCAAAATTTCGGCCAAAAACGACAGTGTTACCCCTTATGTTTTTTTTTCAGGTCAAAACTTTGACGTCCGATATCTCGGCTCTGGAAGGGTCTAGAGCCTCCATTTTTGCGCGCTGGTCGAAGTCTCGTGGCCCTCTGTCAGAATCCAGAGTTTCAAGAAGATCAGAGGGGGGCAAAATTTCGGCCAAAAACGACAGTGTTACCCCTTATGTTTTTTTTTCAGGTCAAAACTTTGACATCCGATATCTCGGCTCTGGAAGGGTCTAGAGCCTCCATTTTTGCGCGCTGGTCGAAGTCTCGTGGCCCTCTGTCAGAATCCAGAGTTTCAAGAAGATCGGAGGGGGTCAAAATTTCGGCCAAAAACGACAGTGTTACCCCTTATGTTTTTTTTTTTCAGGTCAAAACTTTGACGTCCGATATCTCGGCTCTGGAAGGGTCTAGAGCCTCCATTTTTGCGCGCTGGTCGAAGTCTCGTGGCCCTCTGTCAGAATCCAGAGTTTCAAAAAGATCGGAGAGGGTCAAAATTTCGGCCAAAAACGACAGTGTTACCCCTTATGTTTTTTTTTTCAGGTCAAAACTTTGACGTCCGATATCTCGGCTCTTGAAGGGTCTAGAGCCTCCATTTTTGCGCGCTGGTCGAAGTCTCGTGGCCCTCTGTCAGAATCCAGAGTTTCAAGAAGATCGGAGGGGGTCAAAATTTTGGCCAAAAACGACAGTGTTACCCCTTATGTTTTTTTTTTCAGGTCAAAACTTTGACGTCCGATATCTCGGCTCTGGAAGGGTCTAGAGCCTCCATTTTTGCGCGCTGGTCGAAGTCTCGTGGCCCTCTGTCAGAATCCAGAGTTTCAAGAAGATCGGAGGGGGGCAAAATTTCAGCCAAAAACGACAGTGTTACCCCTTATGTTTTTTTTTTCAGGTCAAAACTTTGACGTCCGATATCTCGGCTCTGGAAGGGTCTAGAGCCTCCATTTTTGCGCGCTGGTCGAAGTCTCGTGGCCCTCTGTTAGAATCCAGAGTTTCAAGAAGATCGGAGGGGGTCAATATTTTGACCAAAAACGACAGTGTTACCCCTTATGTTTTTTTTTCAGGTCAAAACTTTGACGTCCGATATCTCGGCTCTGGAAGGGTCTAGAGCCTCCGTTTTTGCGCGCTGGTCGAAGTCTCGTGGCCCTCTGTCAGAATCCAGAGTTTCAAGAAGATCGGAGGGGGTCAATATTTTGGCCAAAAACGACAGTGTTACCCCTTATGTTTTTTTTTCAGGTCAAAACTTTGACGTCCGATATCTCGGCTCTGGAAGGGTCTAGAGCCTCCATTTTTGCGCGCTGGTCGAAGTCTCGTGGCCCTCTGTCAGAATCCAGAGTTTCAAGAAGATCGGAGGGGGGCAAAATTTCGGCCAAAAACGACAGTGTTACCCCTTATGTTTTTTTTTTCAGGTCAAAACTTTGACGTCCGATATCTCGGCTCTGGAAGGGTCTAGAGCCTCCATTTTTGCGCGCTGGTCGAAGTCTCGTGGCCCTCTGTCAGAATCCAGAGTTTCAAGAAGATCGGAGGGGGGCAAAATTTCGGCCAAAAACGACAGTGTTACCCCTTATGTTTTTTTTTTCAGGTCAAAACTTTGACGTCCGATATCTCGGCTCTGGAAGGGTCTAGAGCCTCCATTTTTGCGCGCTGGTCGAAGTCTCGTGGCCCTCTGTCAGAATCCAGAGTTTCAAGAAGATCAGAGGGGGGCAAAATTTCGGCCAAAAACGACAGTGTTACCCCTTATGTTTTTTTTTCAGGTCAAAACTTTGACGTCCGATATCTCGGCTCTGGAAGGGTCTAGAGCCTCCATTTTTGCGCGCTGGTCGAAGTCTCGTGGCCCTCTGTCAGAATCCAGAGTTTCAAGAAGATCGGAGGGGGTCAAAATTTCGGCCAAAAACGACAGTGTTACCCCTTATGTTTTTTTTTCAGGTCAAAACTTTGACGTCCGATATCTCGGCTCTGGAAGGGTCTAGAGCCTCCATTTTTGCGCGCTGGTCGAAGTCTCGTGGCCCTCTGTCAGAATCCAGAGTTTCAAGAAGATCGGAGGGGGTCAAAATTTCGGCCAAAAACGACAGTGTTACCCCTTATGTTTTTTTTTTCAGGTCAAAACTTTGACGTCCGATATCTCGGCTCTGGAAGGGTCTAGAGCCTCCATTTTTGCGCGCTGGTCGAAGTCTCGTGGCCCTCTGTCAGAATCCAGAGTTTCAAGAAGATCGGAGGGGGTCAAAATTTCGGCCAAAAACGACAGTGTTACCCCTTATGTTTTTTTTTCAGGTCAAAACTTTGACGTCCGATATCTCGGCTCTTGAAGGGTCTAGAGCCTCCATTTTTGCGCGCTGGTCGAAGTCTCGTGGCCCTCTGTCAGAATCCAGAGTTTCAAGAAGATCGGAGGGGGTCAAAATTTTGGCCAAAAACGACAGTGTTACCCCTTATGTTTTTTTTTTCAGGTCAAAACTTTGACGTCCGATATCTCGGCTCTGGAAGGGTCTAGAGCCTCCATTTTTGCACGCTGGTCGAAGTCTCGTGGCCCTCTGTCAGAATCCAGAGTTTCAAGAAGATCGGAGGGGGTCAATATTTTGGCCAAAAACGACAGTGTTACCCCTTATGTTTTTTTTTCAGGTCAAAACTTTGACGTCCGATATCTCGGCTCTGGAAGGGTCTAGAGCCTCCATTTTTGCGCGCTGGTCGAAGTCTCGTGGCCCTCTGTCAGAATCCAGAGTTTCAAGAAGATCGGAGGGGGTTAATATTTTGGCCAAAAACGACAGTGTTACCCCTTATGTTTTTTTTTCAGGTCAAAACTTTGACGTCCGATATCTCGGCTCTGGAAGGGTCTAGAGCCTCCATTTTTGCGCGCTGGTCGAAGTCTCGTGGCCCTCTGTCAGAATCCAGAGTTTCAAGAAGATCGGAGGGGGTCAAAATTTCGGCCAAAAATGACAGTGTTACCCCTTATGTTTTTTTTTCAGGTCAAAACTTTGACGTCCGATATCTCGGCTCTGGAAGGGTCTAGAGCCTCCATTTTTGCACGCTGGTCGAAGTCTCGTGGCCCTCTGTCAGAATCCAGAGTTTCAAGAAGATCGGAGAGGGTCAAATTTCGGCCAAAAACGACAGTGTTACCCCTTATGTTTTTTTTTCAGGTCAAAACTTTGACGTCCGATATCTCGGCTCTTGAAGGGTCTAGAGCCTCCATTTTTGCGCGCTGGTCGAAGTCTCGTGGCCCTCTGTCAGAATCCAGAGTTTCAAGAAGATCGGAGGGGGGCAAAATTTCGGCCAAAAACGACAGTGTTACCCCTTATGTTTTTTTTTCAGGTCAAAACTTTGACGTCCGATATCTCGGCTCTGGAAGGGTCTAGAGCCTCCATTTTTGCGCGCTGGTCGAAGTCTCGTGGCCCTCTGTCAGAATCCAGAGTTTCAAGAAGATCGGAGGGGGGCAAAATTTCGGCCAAAAACGACAGTGTTACCCCTTATGTTTTTTTTTCAGGTCAAAACTTTGACGTCCGATATCTCGGCTCTGGAAGGGTCTAGAGCCTCCATTTTTGCGCGCTGGTCGAAGTCTCGTGGCCCTCTGTCAGAATCCAGAGTTTCAAGAAGATCGGAGGGGGTCAAAATTTCGGCCAAAAACGACAGTGTTACCCCTTATGTTTTTTTTTCAGGTCAAAACTTTGACGTCCGATATCTCGGCTCTTGAAGGGTCTAGAGCCTCCATTTTTGCGCGCTGGTCGAAGTCTCGTGGCCCTCTGTCAGAATCCAGAGTTTCAAGAAGATCGGAGGGGGTCAAAATTTTGGCCAAAAACGACAGTGTTACCCCTTATGTTTTTTTTTTCAGGTCAAAACTTTGACGTCCGATATCTCGGCTCTGGAAGGGTCTAGAGCCTCCATTTTTGCACGCTGGTCGAAGTCTCGTGGCCCTCTGTCAGAATCCAGAGTTTCAAGAAGATCGGAGGGGGTCAATATTTTGGCCAAAAACGACAGTGTTACCCCTTATGTTTTTTTTTCAGGTCAAAACTTTGACGTCCGATATCTCGGCTCTGGAAGGGTCTAGAGCCTCCATTTTTGCGCGCTGGTCGAAGTCTCGTGGCCCTCTGTCAGAATCCAGAGTTTCAAGAAGATCGGAGGGGGTTAATATTTTGGCCAAAAACGACAGTGTTACCCCTTATGTTTTTTTTTCAGGTCAAAACTTTGACGTCCGATATCTCGGCTCTGGAAGGGTCTAGAGCCTCCATTTTTGCGCGCTGGTCGAAGTCTCGTGGCCCTCTGTCAGAATCCAGAGTTTCAAGAAGATCGGAGGGGGTCAAAATTTCGGCCAAAAATGACAGTGTTACCCCTTATGTTTTTTTTTCAGGTCAAAACTTTGACGTCCGATATCTCGGCTCTGGAAGGGTCTAGAGCCTCCATTTTTGCACGCTGGTCGAAGTCTCGTGGCCCTCTGTCAGAATCCAGAGTTTCAAGAAGATCGGAGAGGGTCAAATTTCGGCCAAAAACGACAGTGTTACCCCTTATGTTTTTTTTTCAGGTCAAAACTTTGACGTCCGATATCTCGGCTCTTGAAGGGTCTAGAGCCTCCATTTTTGCGCGCTGGTCGAAGTCTCGTGGCCCTCTGTCAGAATCCAGAGTTTCAAGAAGATCGGAGGGGGGCAAAATTTCGGCCAAAAACGACAGTGTTACCCCTTATGTTTTTTTTTCAGGTCAAAACTTTGACGTCCGATATCTCGGCTCTGGAAGGGTCTAGAGCCTCCATTTTTGCGCGCTGGTCGAAGTCTCGTGGCCCTCTGTCAGAATCCAGAGTTTCAAGAAGATCGGAGGGGGGCAAAATTTCGGCCAAAAACGACAGTGTTACCCCTTATGTTTTTTTTTCAGGTCAAAACTTTGACGTCCGATATCTCGGCTCTGGAAGGGTCTAGAGCCTCCATTTTTGCGCGCTGGTCGAAGTCTCGTGGCCCTCTGTCAGAATCCAGAGATTCAAGAAGATCGGAGGGGGTCAAAATTTCGGCCAAAAAAAAAGGACAGTGTTACCCCTTATGTTTTTTTTTTCAGGTCAAAACTTTGATGTCCGAAATCTCGGCTCTGGAAGGGTCTAGAGCCTCCATTTTTGCGCGCTGGTCGAAGTCTCGTGGCCCTCTGTCAGAATCCAGAGTTTCAAGAAGATCGGAGGGGGGCAAAATTTCGGCCAAAAACGACAGTGTTACCCCTTATGTTTTTTTTTCAGGTCAAAACTTTGACGTCCGATATCTCGGCTCTGGAAGGGTCTAGAGCCTCCATTTTTGCGCGCTGGTCGAAGTCTCGTGGCCCTCTGTCAGAATCCAGAGTTTCAAGAAGATCGGAGGGGGTCAAAATTTCGGCCAAAAACGTCAGTGTTACCCCTTATGTTTTTTTTTTCAGGTCAAAACTTTGACGTCCGATATCTCGGCTCTGGAAGGGTCTAGAGCCTCCATTTTTGCGCGCTGGTCGAAGTCTCGTGGCCCTCTGTCAGAATCCAGAGTTTCAAGAAGATCGGAGGGGGTCAAAATTTCGGCCAAAAACGACAGTGTTAACCCTTATGTTTTTTTTTCAGGTCAAAACTTTGACGTCCGATATCTCGGCTCTGGAAGGGTCTAGAGCCTCCATTTTTGCGCGCTGGTCGAAGTCTCGTGGCCCTCTGTCAGAATCCAGAGTTTCAAGAAGATCGGAGGGGGTCAATATTTTGGCCAAAAACGACAGTGTTACCCCTTATGTTTTTTTTTCAGGTCAAAACTTTGACGTCCGATATCTCGGCTCTGGAAGGGTCTAGAGCCTCCATTTTTGCGCGCTGGTCGAAGTCTCGTGGCCCTCTGTCAGAATCCAGAGTTTCAAGAAGATCGGAGGCGGGCAAAATTTCGGCCAAAAACGACAGTGTTACCCCTTATGTTTTTTTTTTTTCAGGTCAAAACTTTGACGTCCGATATCTCGGCTCTGGAAGGGTCTAGAGCCTCCATTTTTGCGCGCTGGTCGAAGTCTCGTGGCCCTCTGTCAGAATCCAGAGTTTCAAGAAGATCGGAGGGGGTCAAAATTTTGGCCAAAAACGACAGTGTTACCCCTTATGTTTTTTTTTTCAGGTCAAAACTTTGACGTCCGATATCTCGGCTCTGGAAGGGTCTAGAGCCTCCATTTTTGCGCGCTGGTCGAAGTCTCGTGGCCCTCTGTCAGAATCCAGAGTTTCAAGAAGATCGGAGGGGGTCAAAATTTCGGCCAAAAACGACAGTGTTACCCCTTATGTTTTTTTTTTCAGGTCAAAACTTTGACGTCCGATATCTCGGCTCTGGAAGGGTCTAGAGCCTCCATTTTTGCGCGCTGGTCGAAGTCTCGTGGCCCTCTGTCAGAATCCAGAGTTTCAAGAAGATCGGAGGGGGTCAAAATTTCGGCCAAAAACGACAGTGTTACCCCTTATGTTTTTTTTTTCAGGTCAAAACTTTGACGTCCGATATCTCGGCTCTGGAAGGGTCTAGAGCCTCCATTTTTGCGCGCTGGTCGAAGTCTCGTGGCCCTCTGTCAGAATCCAGAGTTTCAAGAAGATCAGAGGGGGGCAAAATTTCGGCCAAAAACGACAGTGTTACCCCTTATGTTTTTTTTTCAGGTCAAAACTTTGACATCCGATATCTCGGCTCTGGAAGGGTCTAGAGCCTCCATTTTTGCGCGCTGGTCGAAGTCTCGTGGCCCTCTGTCAGAATCCAGAGTTTCAAGAAGATCGGAGGGGGTCAAAATTTCGGCCAAAAACGTCAGTGTTACCCCTTATGTTTTTTTTTTCAGGTCAAAACTTTGACGTCCGATTTCTCGGCTCTGGAAGGGTCTAGAGACTCCATTTTTGCGCGCTGGTCGAAGTCTCGTGGCCCTCTGTCAGAATCCAGAGTTTCAAGAAGATCGGAGGGGGTCAAAATTTCGGCCAAAAACGACAGTGTTACCCCTTATGTTTTTTTTTTCAGGTCAAAACTTTGACGTCCGATATCTCGGCTCTGGAAGGGTCTAGAGCCTCCATTTTTGCGCGCTGGTCGAAGTCTCGTGGCCCTCTGTCAGAATCCAGGGTTTCAAGAAGATCGGAGAGGGTCAAAATTTCGGCCAAAAACGACAGTGTTACCCCTTATGTTTTTTTTTCAGGTCAAAACTTTGACGTCCGATATCTCGGCTCTTGAAGGGTCTAGAGCCTCCATTTTTGCGCGCTGGTCGAAGTCTCGTGGCCCTCTGTCAGAATCCAGAGTTTCAAGAAGATCGGAGGGGGGCAAAATTTCAGCCAAAAACGACAGTGTTACCCCTTATGTTTTTTTTTTCAGGTCAAAACTTTGACGTCCGATATCTCGGCTCTTGAAGGGTCTAGAGCCTCCATTTTTGCGCGCTGGTCGAAGTCTTGTGGCCCTCTGTCAGAAACCAGAGTTTCAAGAAGATCGGAGGGGGTCAAAATTTCGGCCAAAAACGACAGTGTTACCCCTTATGTTTTTTTTTCAGGTCAAAACTTTGACGTCCGATATCTCGGCTCTGGAAGGGTCTAGAGCCTCCATTTTTGCGCGCTGGTCGAAGTCTCGTGGCCCTCTGTCAGAATCCAGAGTTTCAAGAAGATCGGAGGGGGTCAATATTTTGACCAAAAACGACAGTGTTACCCCTTATGTTTTTTTTTCAGGTCAAAACTTTGACGTCCGATATCTCGGCTCTGGAATGGTCTAGAGCCTCCATTTTTGCGCGCTGGTCGAAGTCTCGTGGCCCTCTGTCAGAATCCAGAGTTTCAAGAAGATCGGAGGGGGTCAATATTTTGGCCAAAAACGACAGTGTTACCCCTTATGTTTTTTTTTCAGGTCAAAACTTTGACGTCCGATATCTCGGCTCTGGAAGGGTCTAGAGCCTCCATTTTTGCGCGCTGGTCGAAGTCTCGTGGCCCTCTGTCAGAATCCAGAGTTTCAAGAAGATCGGAGGGGGTCAAAATTTCGGCCAAAAACGACAGTGTTACCCCTTATGTTTTTTTTTTCAGGTCAAAACTTTGACGTCCGATATCTCGGCTCTGGAAGGGTCTAGAGCCTCCATTTTTGCGCGCTGGTCGAAGTCTCGTGGCCCTCTGTCAGAATCCAGAGTTTCAAGAAGATCAGAGGGGGTCAAAATTTCGGCCAAAAACGACAGTGTTACCCCTTATGTTTTTTTTTCAGGTCAAAACTTTGACGTCCGATATCTCGGCTCTGGAAGGGTCTAGAGCCTCCATTTTTGCGCGCTGGTCGAAGTCTCGTGGCCCTCTGTCAGAATCCAGAGTTTCAAGAAGATCGGAGGGGGGCAAAATTTCGGCCAAAAACGACAGTGTTACCCCTTATGTTTTTTTTTCAGGTCAAAACTTTGACGTCCGATATCTCGGCTCTGGAAGGGTCTAGAGCCTCCATTTTTGCGCGCTGGTCGAAGTCTCGTGGCCCTCTGTCAGAATCCAGAGTTTCAAGAAGATCGGAGGGGGTCAATATTTTGGCCAAAAACGACAGTGTTACCCCTTATGTTTTTTTTTCAGGTCAAAACTTTGACGTCCGATATCTCGGCTCTGGAAGGGTCTAGAGCCTCCATTTTTGCGCGCTGGTCGAAGTCTCGTGGCCCTCTGTCAGAATCCAGAGTTTCAAGAAGATCGGAGGGGGTCAAAATTTCGGCCAAAAACGACAGTGTTACCCCTTATGTTTTTTTTTTCAGGTCAAAACTTTGACGTCCGATATCTCGGCTCTGGAAGGGTCTAGAGCCTCCATTTTTGCGCGCTGGTCGAAGTCTCGTGGCCCTCTGTCAGAATCCAGAGTTTCAAGAAGATCGGAGGGGGTCAAAATTTCGGCCAAAAACGACAGTGTTACCCCTTATGTTTTTTTTTCAGGTCAAAACTTTGACGTCCGATATCTCGGCTCTTGAAGGGTCTAGAGCCTCCATTTTTGCGCGCTGGTCGAAGTCTCGTGGCCCTCTGTCAGAATCCAGAGTTTCAAGAAGATCGGAGGGGGTCAAAATTTTGGCCAAAAACGACAGTGTTACCCCTTATGTTTTTTTTTCAGGTCAAAACTTTGACGTCCGATATCTCGGCTCTGGAAGGGTCTAGAGCCTCCATTTTTGCACGCTGGTCGAAGTCTCGTGGCCCTCTGTCAGAATCCAGAGTTTCAAGAAGATCGGAGGGGGTCAATATTTTGGCCAAAAACGACAGTGTTACCCCTTATGTTTTTTTTTTCAGGTCAAAACTTTGACGTCCGATATCTCGGCTCTGGAAGGGTCTAGAGCCTCCATTTTTGCGCGCTGGTCGAAGTCTCGTGGCCCTCTGTCAGAATCCAGAGTTTCAAGAAGATCGGAGGGGGTTAATATTTTGGCCAAAAACGACAGTGTTACCCCTTATGTTTTTTTTTCAGGTCAAAACTTTGACGTCCGATATCTCGGCTCTGGAAGGGTCTAGAGCCTCCATTTTTGCGCGCTGGTCGAAGTCTCGTGGCCCTCTGTCAGAATCCAGAGTTTCAAGAAGATCGGAGGGGGTCAAAATTTCGGCCAAAAATGACAGTGTTACCCCTTATGTTTTTTTTTCAGGTCAAAACTTTGACGTCCGATATCTCGGCTCTGGAAGGGTCTAGAGCCTCCATTTTTGCACGCTGGTCGAAGTCTCGTGGCCCTCTGTCAGAATCCAGAGTTTCAAGAAGATCGGAGGGGGTCAAATTTCGGCCAAAAACGACAGTGTTACCCCTTATGTTTTTTTTCAGGTCAAAACTTTGACGTCCGATATCTCGGCTCTTGAAGGGTCTAGAGCCTCCATTTTTGCGCGCTGGTCGAAGTCTCGTGGCCCTCTGTCAGAATCCAGAGTTTCAAGAAGATCGGAGGGGGGCAAAATTTCGGCCAAAAACGACAGTGTTACCCCTTATGTTTTTTTTTCAGGTCAAAACTTTGACGTCCGATATCTCGGCTCTGGAAGGGTCTAGAGCCTCCATTTTTGCGCGCTGGTCGAAGTCTCGTGGCCCTCTGTCAGAATCCAGAGTTTCAAGAAGATCGGAGGGGGGCAAAATTTCGGCCAAAAACGACAGTGTTACCCCTTATGTTTTTTTTTTCAGGTCAAAACTTTGACGTCCGATATCTCGGCTCTGGAAGGGTCTAGAGCCTCCATTTTTGCGCGCTGGTCGAAGTCTCGTGGCCCTCTGTCAGAATCCAGAGATTCAAGAAGATCGGAGGGGGTCAAAATTTCGGCCAAAAAAAAAGGACAGTGTTACCCCTTATGTTTTTTTTTCAGGTCAAAACTTTGATGTCCGAAATCTCGGCTCTGGAAGGGTCTAGAGCCTCCATTTTTGCGCGCTGGTCGAAGTCTCGTGGCCCTCTGTCAGAATCCAGAGTTTCAAGAAGATCGGAGGGGGTCAAAATTTCGGCCAAAAACGACAGTGTTACCCCTTATGTTTTTTTTTCAGGTCAAAACTTTGACGTCCGATATCTCGGCTCTGGAAGGGTCTAGAGCCTCCATTTTTGCGCGCTGGTCGAAGTCTCGTGGCCCTCTGTCAGAATCCAGAGTTTCAAGAAGATCGGAGGGGGTCAAAATTTCGGCCAAAAACGACAGTGTTACCCCTTATGTTTTTTTTTCAGGTCAAAACTTTGACGTCCGATATCTCGGCTCTGGAAGGGTCTAGAGCCTCCATTTTTGCGCGCTGGTCGAAGTCTCGTGGCCCTCTGTCAGAATCCAGAGTTTCAAGAAGATCGGAGGGGGTCAATATTTTGGCCAAAAACGACAGTGTTACCCCTTATGTTTTTTTTTCAGGTCAAAACTTTGACGTCCGATATCTCGGCTCTGGAAGGGTCTAGAGCCTCCATTTTTGCGCGCTGGTCGAAGTCTCGTGGCCCTCTGTCAGAATCCAGAGTTTCAAGAAGATCGGAGGGGGGCAAAATTTCGGCCAAAAACGACAGTGTTACCCCTTATGTTTTTTTTTTCAGGTCAAAACTTTGACGTCCGATATCTCGGCTCTGGAAGGGTCTAGAGCCTCCATTTTTGCGCGCTGGTCGAAGTCTCGTGGCCCTCTGTCAGAATCCAGAGTTTCAAGAAGATCGGAGGGGGTCAAAATTTCGGCCAAAAACGACAGTGTTACCCCTTATGTTTTTTTTTTCAGGTCAAAACTTTGACGTCTGATATCTCGGCTCTGGAAGGGTCTAGAACCTCCATTTTTGCGCGCTGGTCGAAGTCTCGTGGCCCTCTGTCAGAATCCAGAGTTTCAAGAAGATCGGAGGGGGTCAAAATTTCGGCCAAAAACGACAGTGTTACCCCTTATGTTTTTTTTTTCAGGTCAAAACTTTGACGTCCGATATCTCGGCTCTGGAAGGGTCTAGAGCCTCCATTTTTGCGCGCTGGTCGAAGTCTCGTGGCCCTCTGTCAGAATCCAGAGTTTCAAGAAGATCGGAGGGGGTCAAAATTTCGGCCAAAAACGACAGTGTTACCCCTTATGTTTTTTTTTTTCAGGTCAAAACTTTGACGTCCGATATCTCGGCTCTGGAAGGGTCTAGAGCCTCCATTTTTGCGCGCTGGTCGAAGTCTCGTGGCCCTCTGTCAGAATCCAGAGTTTCAAGAAGATCGGAGGGGGTCAAAATTTCGGCCAAAAACGACAGTGTTACCCCTTATGTTTTTTTTTTCAGGTCAAAACTTTGACGTCCGATATCTCGGCTCTGGATGGGTCTAGAGCCTCCATTTTTGCGTCCTTGTCGAAGTCTCGTGGCCCTCTGTCAGAATCCAGAGTTTCAAGAAGATCGGAGGGGGTCAAAATTTCGGCCAAAAACGTCAGTGTTACCCCTTATGTTTTTTTTTTCAGGTCAAAACTTTGACGTCCGATATCTCGGCTCTGGAAGGGTCTAGAGCCTCCATTTTTGCGCGCTGGTCGAAGTCTCGTGGCCCTCTGTCAGAATCCAGAGTTTCAAGAAGATCGGAGGGGGTCAAAATTTCGGCCAAAAACGACAGTGTTACCCCTTATGTTTTTTTTTTCAGGTCAAAACTTTGACGTCCGATATCTCGGCTCTGGAAGGGTCTAGAGCCTCCATTTTTGCGCGCTGGTCTAAGTCTCGTGGCCCTCTGTCAGAATCCAGAGTTTCAAGAAGATCGGAGGGGGTCAAAATTTCGGCCAAAAACGACAGTGTTACCCCTTATGTTTTTTTTTCAGGTCAAAACTTTGACGTCCGATATCTCGGCTCTTGAAGGGTCTAGAGCCTCCATTTTTGCGCGCTGGTCGAAGTCTCGTGGCCCTCTGTCAGAATCCAGAGTTTCAAGAAAATCGGAGGGGGTCAAAATTTTGGCCAAAAACGACAGTGTTACCCCTTATGTTTTTTTTTTCAGGTCAAAACTTTGACGTCCGATATCTCGGCTCTGGAAGGGTCTAGAGCCTCCATTTTTGCACGCTGGTCGAAGTCTCGTGGCCCTCTGTCAGAATCCAGAGTTTCAAGAAGATCGGAGGGGGTCAATATTTTGGCCAAAAACGACAGTGTTACCCCTTATGTTTTTTTTTCAGGTCAAAACTTTGACGTCCGATATCTCGGCTCTGGAAGGGTCTAGAGCCTCCATTTTTGCGCGCTGGTCGAAGTCTTGTGGCCCTCTGTCAGAATCCAGAGTTTCAAGAAGATCGGAGGGGGTCAATATTTTGGCCAAAAACGACAGTGTTACCCCTTATGTTTTTTTTTTCAGGTCAAAACTTTGACGTCCGATATCTCGGCTCTGGAAGGGTCTAGAGCCTCCATTTTTGCGCGCTGGTCGAAGTCTCGTGGCCCTCTGTCAGAATCCAGAGTTTCAAGAAGATCGGAGGGGGTCAAAATTTCGGCCAAAAACGACAGTGTTACCCCTTATGTTTTTTTTTTCAGGTCAAAACTTTGACGTCCGATATCTCGGCTCTGGAAGGGTCTAGAGCCTCCATTTTTGCGCGCTGGTCGAAGTCTCGTGGCCCTCTGTCAGAATCCAGAGTTTCAAGAAGATCGGAGGGGGTCAAAATTTCGGCCAAAAACGACAGTGTTACCCCTTATGTTTTTTTTTTCAGGTCAAAACTTTGACGTCCGATATCTCGGCTCTGGAAGGGTCTAGAGCCTCCATTTTTGCGCGCTGGTCGAAGTCTCGTGGCCCTCTGTCAGAATCCAGAGTTTCAAGAAGATCGGAGGGGGGCAAAATTTCGGCCAAAAACGACAGTGTTACCCCTTATGTTTTTTTTTTCAGGTCAAAACTTTGACGTCCGATATCTCGGCTCTGGAAGGGTCTAGAGCCTCCATTTTTGCGCGCTGGTCGAAGTCTCGTGGCCCTCTGTCAGAATCCAGAGTTTCAAGAAGATCGGAGGGGGTCAAAATTTCGGCCAAAAACGACAGTGTTACCCCTTATGTTTTTTTTTTCAGGTCAAAACTTTGACGTCCGATATCTCGGCTCTGGAAGGGTCTAGAGCCTCCATTTTTGCGCGCTGGTCGAAGTCTCGTGGCCCTCTGTCAGAATCCAGAGTTTCAAGAAGATCGGAGGGGGTCAAAATTTCGGCCAAAAACGACAGTGTTACCCCTTATGTTTTTTTTTCAGGTCAAAACTTTGACGTCCGATATCTCGGCTCTTGAAGGGTCTAGAGCCTCCATTTTTGCGCGCTGGTCGAAGTCTCGTGGCCCTCTGTCAGAATCCAGAGTTTCAAGAAGATCGGAGGGGGTCAAAATTTTGGCCAAAAACGACAGTGTTACCCCTTATGTTTTTTTTTCAGGTCAAAACTTTGACGTCCGATATCTCGGCTCTGGAAGGGTCTAGAGCCTCCATTTTTGCACGCTGGTCGAAGTCTCGTGGCCCTCTGTCAGAATCCAGAGTTTCAAGAAGATCGGAGGGGGTCAATATTTTGGCCAAAAACGACAGTGTTACCCCTTATGTTTTTTTTTCAGGTCAAAACTTTGACGTCCGATATCTCGGCTCTGGAAGGGTCTAGAGCCTCCATTTTTGCGCGCTGGTCGAAGTCTCGTGGCCCGCTGTCAGAATCCAGAGTTTCAAGAAGATCGGAGGGGGTCAATATTTTGGCCAAAAACGACAGTGTTACCCCTTATGTTTTTTTTTCAGGTCAAAACTTTGACGTCCGATATCTCGGCTCTGGAAGGGTCTAGAGCCTCCATTTTTGCGCGCTGGTCGAAGTCTCGTGGCCCTCTGTCAGAATCCAGAGTTTCAAGAAGATCGGAGGGGGTCAAAATTTCGGCCAAAAACGACAATGTTACCCCTTATGTTTTTTTTTTCAGGTCAAAACTTTGACGTCCGATATCTCGGCTCTGGAAGGGTCTAGAGCCTCCATTTTTGCGCGCTGGTCGAAGTCTCGTGGCCCTCTGTAAGAATCCAGAGTTTCAAGAAGATCGGAGGGGGTCAAAATTTCGGCCAAAAACGACAGTGTTACCCCTTATGTTTTTTTTTCAGGTCAAAACTTTGACGTCCGATATCTCGGCTCTTGAAGGGTCTAGAGCCTCCATTTTTGCGCGCTGGTCGAAGTCTCGTGGCCCTCTGTCAGAATCCAGAGTTTCAAGAAGATCGGAGGGGGTCAAAATTTTGGCCAAAAACGACAGTGTTACCCCTTATGTTTTTTTTTCAGGTCAAAACTTTGACGTCCGATATCTCGGCTCTGGAAGGGTCTAGAGCCTCCATTTTTGCACGCTGGTCGAAGTCTCGTGGCCCTCTGTCAGAATCCAGAGTTTCAAGAAGATCGGAGGGGGTCAATATTTTGGCCAAAAACGACAGTGTTACCCCTTATGTTTTTTTTTCAGGTCAAAACTTTGACGTCCGATATCTCGGCTCTGGAAGGGTCTAGAGCCTCCATTTTTGCGCGCTGGTCGAAGTCTCGTGGCCCTCTGTCAGAATCCAGAGTTTCAAGAAGATCGGAGGGGGTCAATATTTGGCCAAAAACGACAGTGTTACCCCTTATGTTTTTTTTTCAGGTCAAAACTTTGACGTCCGATATCTCGGCTCTGGAAGGGTCTAGAGCCTCCATTTTTGCGCGCTGGTCGAAGTCTCGTGGCCCTCTGTCAGAATCCAGAGTTTCAAGAAGATCGGAGGGGGTCAAAATTTCGGCCAAAAACGACAGTGTTACCCCTTATGTTTTTTTTTCAGGTCAAAACTTTGACGTCCGATATCTCGGCTCTGGAAGGGTCTAGAGCCTCCATTTTTGCGCGCTGGTCGAAGTCTCGTGGCCCTCTGTCAGAATCCAGAGTTTCAAGAAGATCGGAGGGGGTCAAAATTTCGGCCAAAAACGACAGTGTTACCCCTTATGTTTTTTTTTCAGGTCAAAACTTTGACGTCCGATATCTCGGCTCTTGAAGGGTCTAGAGCCTCCATTTTTGCGCGCTGGTCGAAGTCTCGTGGCCCTCTGTCAGAATCCAGAGTTTCAAGAAGATCGGAGGGGGTCAAAATTTCGGCCAAAAACGACAGTGTTACCCCTTATGTTTTTTTTTCAGGTCAAAACTTTGACGTCCGATATCTCGGCTCTGGAAGGGTCTAGAGCCTCCATTTTTGCGCGCTGGTCGAAGTCTCGTGGCCCTCTGTCAGAATCCAGAGTTTCAAGAAGATCGGAGGGGGTCAAAATTTCGGCCAAAAACGACAGTGTTACCCCTTATGTTTTTTTTTTCAGGTCAAAACTTTGACGTCCGATATCTCGGCTCTGGAAGGGTCTAGAGCCTCCATTTTTGCGCGCTGGTCGAAGTCTCGTGGCCCTCTGTCAGAATCCAGAGTTTCAAGAAGATCGGAGGGGGTCAAAATTTCGGCCAAAAACGACAGTGTTACCCCTTATGTTTTTTTTTTCAGGTCAAAACTTTGACGTCCGATATCTCGGCTCTGGAAGGGTCTAGAGCCTCCATTTTTGCGCGCTGGTCGAAGTCTCGTGGCCCTCTGTCAGAATCCAGAGTTTCAAGAAGATCGGAGGGGGTCAATATTTCGGCCAAAAACGACAGTGTTACCCCTTATGTTTTTTTTTCAGGTCAAAACTTTGACGTCCGATATCTCGGCTCTGGAAGGGTCTAGAGCCTCCATTTTTGCGCGCTGGTCGAAGTCTCGTGGCCCTCTGTCAGAATCCAGAGTTTCAAGAAGATCGGAGGGGGTCAAAATTTCGGCCAAAAACGACAGTGTTACCCCTTATGTTTTTTTTTCAGGTCAAAACTTTGACGTCCGATATCTCGGCTCTGGAAGGGTCTAGAGCCTCCATTTTTGCGCGCTGGTCGAAGTCTCGTGGCCCTCTGTCAGAATCCAGAGTTTCAAGAAGATCGGAGGGGGTCAAAATTTCGGCCAAAAACGACAGTGTTACCCCTTATGTTTTTTTTTTCAGGTCAAAACTTTGACGTCCGATATCTCGGCTCTGGAAGGGTCTAGAGCCTCCATTTTTGCGCGCTGGTCGAAGTCTCGTGGCCCTCTGTCAGAATCCAGAGTTTCAAGAAGATCGGAGGGGGTCAAAATTTCGGCCAAAAACGACAGTGTTACCCCTTATGTTTTTTTTTCAGGTCAAAACTTTGACGTCCGATATCTCGGCTCTGGAAGGGTCTAGAGCCTCCATTTTTGCGCGCTGGTCGAAGTCTCGTGGCCCTCTGTCAGAATCCAGAGTTTCAAGAAGATCGGAGGGGGTCAAAATTTCGGCCAAAAACGACAGTGTTACCCCTTATGTTTTTTTTTCAGGTCAAAACTTTGACGTCCGATATCTCGGCTCTGGAAGGGTCTAGAGCCTCCATTTTTGCGCGCTGGTCGAAGTCTCGTGGCCCTCTGTCAGAATCCAGAGTTTCAAGAAGATCGGAGGGGGTCAAAATTTCGGCCAAAAACGACAGTGTTACCCCTTATGTTTTTTTTTTCAGGTCAAAACTTTGACGTCCGATATCTCGGCTCTGGAAGGGTCTAGAGCCTCCATTTTTGCGCGCTGGTCGAAGTCTCGTGGCCCTCTGTCAGAATCCAGAGTTTCAAGAAGATCGGAGGGGGTCAAAATTTCGGCCAAAAACGACAGTGTTACCCCTTATGTTTTTTTTTCAGGTCAAAACTTTGACGTCCGATATCTCGGCTCTGGAAGGGTCTAGAGCCTCCATTTTTGCGCGCTGGTCGAAGTCTCGTGGCCCTCTGTCAGAATCCAGAGTTTCAAGAAGATCGGAGGGGGTCAAAATTTCGGCCAAAAACGACAGTGTTACCCCTTATGTTTTTTTTTTTCAGGTCAAAACTTTGACGTCCGATATCTCGGCTCTGGAAGGGTCTAGAGCCTCCATTTTTGCGCGCTGGTCGAAGTCTCGTGGCCCTCTGTCAGAATCCAGAGTTTCAAGAAGATCGGAGGGGGTCAAAATTTCGGCCAAAAACGACAGTGTTACCCCTTATGTTTTTTTTTCAGGTCAAAACTTTGACGTCCGATATCTCGGCTCTTGAAGGGTCTAGAGCCTCCATTTTTGCGCGCTGGTCGAAGTCTCGTGGCCCTCTGTCAGAATCCAGAGTTTCAAGAAGATCGGAGGGGGGCAAAATTTCGGCCAAAAACGACAGTGTTACCCCTTATGTTTTTTTTTCAGGTCAAAACTTTGACGTCCGATATCTCGGCTCTGGATGGGTCTAGAGCCTCCATTTTTGCGTCCTGGTCGAAGTCTCGTGGCCCTCTGTCAGAATCCAGAGTTTCAAGAAGATCGGAGGGGGTCAAAATTTCGGCCAAAAACGTCAGTGTTACCCCTTATGTTTTTTTTTCAGGTCAAAACTTTGACGTCCGATATCTCGGCTCTGGAAGGGTCTAGAGCCTCCATTTTTGCGCGCTGGTCGAAGTCTCGTGGCCCTCTGTCAGAATCCAGAGTTTCAAGAAGATCGGAGGGGGTCAAAATTTCGGCCAAAAACGACAGTGTTACCCCTTATGTTTTTTTTTTCAGGTCAAAACTTTGACGTCCGATATCTCGGCTCTGGAAGGGTCTAGAGCCA